>ML660778.1:3099418-3137442 GCA_007570785.1 Antilocapra americana
TGTGCAAAAGCTTTTAATTTTAATTAGGTCCCATTTGTTTATTCGTGCTTTTATTTCCAATATTCTGGGAGGTGGGTCATGGAGTATCCCGCTTTGGATTATAGCAGAGAGTGTTTTGCCTATGTTATCCTCTAGGAGTTTTATAGTTTCTGGTCTTATGCTTAGATCTTTAATCCATTTTGAGTTTATCTTTGTGTATGGTGTTAGAAAGTGATCTAGTTTCATTCTTTTTCAAGTGGCTGTCCAGTTTTCCCAGCACCACTTGTTAAAGAGGTTGTCTTTTCTCCATTGTATATTCTTGCCTCCTTTGTCAAAGATAAGGTGTCCATAGATGCGTGGATTTATCTCTGGGCTTTCTATTCTGTTCCATTGATCTATACTTCTGTCTTTGTGCCAGTACCATACTGTCTTAATGACTGTGGATTTGTAGTATAGCCTAAAGTCCGGGAGGTTGATTCCGCCAGTTCCATTCTTCTTTCTCAAGATTGCTTTGGCTATACGAGGTTTTTGTATTTCCATACAAATTGAGAAATTATTTGTTCTAATTCTTTGAAGAAGACCTCTGGTAGCTTGATAGGAATTGCATTGAATCTGTAGATTGCTTTAGGTAGTATACTCATTTTCACTATATTGATTCTTCCAATCCACGAACACGGCACATTTCTCCATCTGTTTGTGTCCTCCTTGATTTCTTTCATCAATGTTCTATAGTTTTCTATATACAAGTCTTTTGATTCTTTAGGTAGAAATACTCCTAAGTATTTTATTCTTTTTGTTTCGATGGTGAATGGAATTGTTTCCTTAATTTCTCTTTCTGATTTCTCACTGTTAGTGTATAGGAATGCCAGGGATTTCTGTGTGTTGATTTTATATCCTGAAACTTTGCTATATTCACTGATTAGCTCTAGTAATTTTCTCGTAGAGTCTTTAGGGTTTTCAATATAGAGGATCATGTCATCTGCAAACAGAGAGAGTTTTACTTCTTCTTTTCGAATCTGTATTCCTTTGATTTCTTTATCTGCTCTGATTGCTGTGGCCAGAACTTCCAAAACTATGTTGAATAGTAGTGGTGAGAGTGGGCACCCTTGTCTTGTCCCTGATTTCAGGGGGAATGCTTCCAGTTTTTCACCATTGAGGATAATGTTTGCTGTGGGTTTGTCATATATAGCTTTTATTATGTTGAGGTATGTTCCTTCTATTCCTACTTTTTGGAGGGTTTTTATCATAAATGGATGCTGAATTTTGTCAAAGGCTTTCTCTGCATCTATTGAGATAATCATGTGATTTTTATTTTTCAATTTGTTAATGTGGTGTATTACATTGACCGATTTGCGAATATTGAAGAATCCTTGCATCCCTGGGATGAAGCCTACTTGATCATGATGTATGATCTTTTTGATGTGTTGTTGGATTCTATTTGCTAGAATTTTGTTGAGGATTTTTGCATCTAAGTTCATCAGTGATATTGGCCTGTAGTTTTCTTTTTTTGTGGCATCTTTGCCGGGTTTTGGAATTAGGGTGATGGAGGCCTCATAGAATGAGTTTGGAAGTTTACCTTCGTCTGCAATTTTCTGGAAGAGTTTGAGTAGAATAGGTGTTAGCTCTTCTCTAAATTTTTGGTAGAATTCAGCTGTGAAGCCATCTGGTCCTGGGCTTTTGTTTTTTGGAAGATTTCTGATTACGGTTTCAATTTCCGTGCTTGTGATGGGTCTATTGATATTATCTATCTCTTCCTGGTTTAGTCTTGGAAAGTTGTACTTTTCTAGGAATTTGTCCATTTCATCCAGGTTGTCCAGTTTATTTGCATATAGTTGCTGATAATAGTCTCTTATGATCCTTTGTATTTCTGTGTTTTCTGTTGTGATCTCTCCGTTTTCATTTCTAATTCTGTTGATTTGGTTCTTCTCCCTTTGTTTCTTGATGAGTCTGGCTATCGGTTTGTCAATTTTATTTATCTTCTCAAAGAACCAGCTTTTGGCTTGGTTGATTTTTGCTATGGTCACTTTTGATTCCTTTGCATTAATTTCTGCCCTGATCTTTAAGATTTCTTTCCTTCTACTAGACCTGGGCTTCTGCATCTCTTCCCTTTCTAGTTGCTTTAGGTGTATAGTAAGGGCATTTAATTGATTTTTCTCTTGTTTCCTGAGGTGAGCTTGTATTGCTATGAACTTTCCCCTTAGCATTGCTTTCACAGTGTCCCATAGGTTTTGAGCTGTTGTGTTTTCATTTTCATTCGTTTCCATGCATAACTGAATTTCATTTTTAATTTCTTCTGCGATTTGTTGGTTATTCAGCAGTGTGTTGTTGAGCCTCCATATGTTGGAAGTTTTGAGAGGTTTTCTCCTGTAGTTGATATCTAATCTCACTGCATTGTGGTCAGAAAAGATGCTTGGGATGATTTCAATATTTTTGAATTTATCAAGGTTAGATTTATGGCCCAGGATGTGATCTATCCTGGAGAAGGTCCCGTGTGCGCTTGAGAAAAAGGTGAAATTCCTTGTTTTGGGGTGGAATGACCTATAGATATCAATTAGGTCTAGTTGGTCTATTGTTTCATTTAAAGTTTGAATTTCCTTGTTACTTTTCTGTCTAGTTGATCTATCCATTGGTGTGAGTGGTGTATTAAAGTCTCCTGCTATTATTGTGTTGTTGTTGATTTCCCCTTTCATATTTGTTAGCATTTGCCTTACATATTGTGGAGCTCCTATGTTAGGTGCATAAATATTTATAATTGTTATTTCTTCTTCCTCGATTGATCCTTTGATCATTTTGTAATGTCCATCTTTATCTCTTTTCACTGCCTTTATTTTAAAGTCTATTTTATCAGATATGAGTATTGCCACTCCTGCTTTCTTTTGGTCTTTATTTGCATGGAATATCTTTTTCCAGCCTTTAACTTTCAGTCTATATGTGTCCCTAGGTTTGAGGTGGGTCTCTTGTAGACAACATATATAGGGGTCTTGTTTCTGTATCCAATCGGCCAATCTTTGTCTTTTGGTTGGGGCATTCAGCCCATTTACATTTAAGGTAATTATTGATAAGTATGATCCCGCTGCCATTTATTTTATTGTTTTGGGCTCCAGATTATCTATCCCATCGGTGTTTCCTATCTAGGAAAGATCCTTTAGCATTCGTTGGAGGGCTGGTTTGGTATTACTGAATTCTCTCAGTTTCTGCTTGTCTGAGAAAATTTTGAATTCTCCTTCAAATTTGAATGAGATCCTTGCTGGGTAGAGTAGTCGGGGTTGTAGATTGTTTTCTTCCATGACTTTAAGTATGTTTTGCCATTCCCTTCTGGCCTGAAGCGTTTCTGATGAGAGATCAGCTGTTATCCTTATGGGATTCCCCTTGTGAGTTATCTTTTGCTTCTCCCTTGCTGCTTTTAATATTTGGTCTTTGTATTTGATATTTGCCAATTTGATTAATATGTGTCTTGGGGTGTCCCGCTTGGGGTTCATTCTATTTGGGATTCTCTGTGTTTCTTGGACCTGAGTGGCTATTTGCTTCCCCAATTTAGGGAAGTTTTCTACAATTATCTCTTCAAGAATTTTCTGATGGTCTTTCTTTTTGTCTTCTTCTTCTGGGACTCCTATGATTGGAATATTGGTGCGTTTAATATTGTCCCAGAGGTCTCTAAGGTTGTCTTCATTTCTTTTAATTCTTTTTTCATTTTTCCTTTCTGTTTCATTTATTTCTGTCATTCTGTCTTCTACCTCACTTATTCTGTCTTCTATCTCTGTTATTCTACTGTTGGTTCCCTCCAGGGTGTTTTTCATCTCATTTATTGCATTATTCATTGTATTTTGTCTCTTTTTCATTTCTTCTAAGTCTTTGGTAAAGCTTACCTGCATCTTCTCAATCCTTGCCTGCAGGTTATTGAGCTGTAACTCCAACTTATTTTCCAGGTTTTGGATCATTTTCACTATCATTACTCGGAATTCTTTGTCAGGTGTACTTCCTATCTCTTCGTCTTTTGTTTGGTCTAGGGGGTATTTATCCTGTTCCTTTACTTGCTGGGTATTTCTCTGCCTTTTCATCTTGTTTATCTTGCTGTGTTGTCCCTTTATTGTGGGGATTCCTCTCTATGGGAGGGGTTGGATGCGTGATTTGTCGAAGTTTCCTGGGTGGAAAGGCTTGTGTGGTTTTCTGGTGGGTGAGTCTAGGTTTCCTCACTGTTATTTATTTCGATCTTGGACAACCAGTATTTTTCTAGTATTTTCATCAAATACAGCTCCGTAGGTTTTAGAAGAGTGCTGCCATGCCGTCTCAGAGTTGAACAGGCGTCACCTCTTCGCAGAGGAGACGGCGAAGTCTAGCCGACAGACTCCTCTCAAGAATCTGCCTGTACCACAGCTTTCTTATCCATTCGTCAGTTGATGGGCATCTTGGTTGCTTCCATGTCCTGGCTATTGTAAACAATGCGGTGATGAACATTGGGGTACACGTGTCTCTTTCAATTCTGGTTTCCTCGGTGTATATGCCCAGCAGTGGGATTGCTGGGTCATATGGCAGGTCTATTTGCAGCTTTTTAAGGAATCTCCACACTGTTTTCCATAGTGGCTGTACTAGCTTGCATTCCCACCAACAGTGTAAGAGGGTTCCCTTTTCTCCACATCCTCTCCAGCATTTATTGCTTGTAGACTTTTGGATGGCAGCCATTCCGACTGGTGTAAAGTGGTACCTCATTGTGGTTTTCATTTGCATTTCTCTGATAATGAGTGATGCTGAGCATCTTTTCATGTGTTTGTTAGCCATTTTTTTGTCTTCTTTGGAGAAATGTCTGTTTAGTTCTTTGGCCCACTTTTTGATTGGGTCGTTTTTTTTTCTAGAATGGAGCTGCAGGAGTTGTTTGTATATTTTTGAGATTAATTGTTTGCCCGTTGCTTCATTGGCTATTATTTTCTCCCATTCTGAAGGTTGTCTTTTCACCTTGCTTATAGTTTCCTTTGTTGTGCAGAATCTTTTCATTCTAATTAGGTCCCATTTGTTTATTCTTGCTTTTATTTCCGATATTCTGGGAGATGGGTCATAGAGGATACTGCTTTGGTTTATGTCAGAGAGTGTTTTGCCTATGTTATCCTCTAGGAGTTTTATAGTTTCTGGTCTTATGCTTAGATCTTTGATCCATTTTGAGTTTATATTTGTGTATGGTGTTAGAAAGTGTTCTAGTTTCATTCTTTTACAAGTGGCTGTCCAGTTTTCCCAGCAGCACTTGTTAAAGAGATTGTCTTTTCTCCATTATATATTTTGCCTCCTTTGTCAAAGATAAGGTATGCATAGATGTGTGGATTTATCTCTGGGCTTTCTATTCTGTCCCATTGATCTATATTTCTGTCTTTGTGCCAGTACCATACTGTCTTAATGACTGTGGATTTGTAGTATAGCCTAAAGTCAGGTAGGTTGATTCCTCCAGTTCCATTCTTCTTTCTCAAGATTGCTTTGGCTATACAAGGTTTTTTGTATTTCTATACAAATTGTGAAATTATTTGTTCTAATTCTCTGAAAAAGACCTCTGATAGCTTGATAGGAATTGCATTGAATCTATACATTGCTTTGGGTAGTATGCTCATTTTCACTATATTGATTCTTCCAATCCACGAACATGGCACATTTCTCCATCTGTTTGCGTCCTCTTTGATTTCTTTCATCAGTGTTTTATAGTTTTCTATATACAAGTCTTTTGTTTCTTTAGGTAGAAATACTCCTAAATATTTTATTCTTTTTGTTTTGATGGTGAATGGAATTGTTTCCTTAATTTCTCTTTCTTTTTTCTCATTGTTAGTGTATAGGAATGCCAGGGATTTCTGTGTGTTGATTTTGTATCCTGAAACTTTACTATATTCACTGATTAGCTCTAGTAATTTTCTTGTAGAGTCTTTAGGGTTTTCTATGTAGAGGATCATGTCATCTGCAAACAGAGAGAGTTTTACTTCTTCTTTTCCAATCTGGATCCCTTTAATTTCTTTATCTGCTCTGATTGCTGTGGCCAAAACTTCCAAAACTATGTTGAAAAGTAGTGGTGAGAGTGGGCACCCATGTCTTGTTCCTGATTTCAGGGGGAATGCTTTCAGTTTTTCACCATTGAGGATAATGTTTGCTGTGGGTTTGTCATATATAGCTTTTATTATGTTGAGGTATGTTCCTTCTATTCCTGCTTTTTGGAGGGTTTTTATCATAAATGGATGTTGAATTTTGTCAAAGGCTTTCTCTGCATCTATTGAGATAATCATGTGGTTTTTATTTTTCAACTTGTTAATGTGGTGTATTACATTGATTGATTTGCAAATATTGAAGAATCCTTGCATCCCTGGGATAAAGCCTACTTGATCATGATGTATGATCTTTTTGATGTGTTGTTGGATTGTATTTGCTAGAATTTTGTTAAGGATTTTTGCATCTAAGTTCATCAGTGATATTGGCCTGTCGTTTTCTTTTTTTGTGGCATCTTTGTCGGGTTTTGGAATTAGGGTGATGGTGGCCTCATAGAATGAGTTTGGAAGTTTACCTTCCTCTGCAATTTTCTGGAAGAGTTTGAGTAGAACAGGTGTTAGCTCTTCTCTAAATTTTTGGTAGATTTCAGCTGTGAAACCATCTGGTCCTGGGCTTTTGTTTTTTGGAAGATTTGTGATTGCGGTTTCAATTTCCATGCTTGTGATGGGTCTATTAATATTATCTATCTCTTCCTGGTTTAGTCTTGGAAAGTTGTACTCTTCTAGGAATTTGTCCATTTCATCCAGGTTGTCCAGTTTATTTGCATGTAGTTGCTGATAATACTCTCTTATGATCCTTTGTATTTCTGTGTTTTCTGTTGTGATCTCTCCGTTTTCATTTCTAATTCTGGTGATTTGGTTCTTCTCCCTTTGTTTCTTTGAGAAGATAAATAAAATTGACAAACCTTAGCCAGACTCATCATGAATGTTGAGCTTTAAGACAACTTTTTCACTCTCCTGCTTCACTTTCATCAAGAGGCTCTTTAATTCTTCTTCCCTCTCTGCCATTAGAGTGGTGTCATCTGCATATCTGAGATTATTGATATTTCTCCAGGCAATCTTGATTCCAGCTTGTGCTTGTTTCTCTTGATGTACTCTGCATATAAGTTAAATAAGCAGAGTGACAATATAGAGCCTTGATGTATTCCTTTCCCGATTTGGAACCAGTTGTTTCATGTCCAGTTCTAACTGTTGCTTCCTGACCTGCATTTAGATTTCTCAAGAGGCAGGTCAGGTGGTCTGGTATGTCCATCTTTTTAAGAATTTTCTACAGCTTGTGGTGATCCACACAGTCAAAGACTTTGGCATAGTCTATGAAGCAGAAATAGATGTTTTTCTGAAACTCTGTTCCTTTTATGATGATCCAATGCATGTTGGCAATTTGATCTCTGGTTCCTCTGCCTTTTCTAAATCCAGCCTGAACATCTGGAAATTCATGGTTCACATATTGTTGAAGCCTGTCTTGGAGAATTTTGAGTATTACTTTACTAGCATGTGAGATGAGTGCAATTGTGTAGTAGTTTGAGCATTGTTTGGCATTACCTTTCTTTGGGATTGGAATGAAAACTGACCTTTTCCAGTTGTGTGGACACTGCATCATCTTTTAAGATTTGAAATAGCTCAACTGGAGTTCCATCACCTCCTCTAGCTTTGTTCACAGTGATGCTTCTTATGGCCCACTTGACTTCACATTCCAGGATGTCTGGCTCTAGGTGAGTGATCACACCATCATGATTATCTGGGTTGTGAAGATCTGTTTTGTACAGTTCTCTGTGTATTCTTGCCACCTCTTCTTAATATCTTCTGCTTCTGTTAGGTCCCTACCATTTCTGTCCTTTATTGAGCCCATCTTTGCATGAAATGTTCCCTTAGTATCTCTAATTTTCTTGAAGAGATCTCTAGTATTTCCCATTCTGTTGTTTTCCTCTATTTCTTTGCACTGATCACTGAGAAAGGCTTTCATATCTTTCCTTGCTATTCTTTGGAACTTTGCCTTCAAATGGATGTATTTTTCCTTTTCTCCTTTGCTTTTTGCTTCTCTTCTTTTCATAGCTATTTTCAAGGCCTCCTCAGATAGCCATTTTGCTTTTATTGCATTTCTTTTTCTTGGAGATAGTCTTGATCCTTGTCTCCTGTACAATGTCATGAACCTCTGTCCATAGTTCATCAAGCACTGTGTCTATCAGATCTAGTCCCTTAAATCTATTTCTCATCTCCACTGTATAATAATTAAGGATTTAATTTAGGTCATACCTGAATGGTCTACTGGTTTTCCCTTCTTTTTTCAATTAAAGACTGAATTTGGCAACAAGGAGTTCATGATCTGAGCCACAGTCAGTTCCTGGTCTTGTTTCTGCTGACTGTATAGAGCTTCTTCATATTCAGCTGCAAAGAATATAATCAATCTAATTTCAGTATTGATCATCTGGTGATGTCCATGTTTAGAGTCTTCTCTTATGTTGTTGGAAGAGGGTGTTTGCTACGACCAGTGTGTTCTCTTGGCAAAACTCTATGAGAATTGCCCTGCTTCATTCTGTACTCCAAGGCCAAATTTGCCTGTTACTCCAGGTGTTTTATTGACTTCTCTTAAAAATAAAATATCTTTTTCATGTAGTGACTGTTCCTTACCACATTGCTCTGGGAGGTTTCCAATGACCCTCAAAGTGGTAACTTGGCTCACAGTTCAGATGATGCTTTTTTTCTTCTCCCCAGCGACTCTGTAGGGACCTCATGCAGGGAATGGAGTGTTCTCCAGAGCTCCAATGCTGATGCGTACCTGCTGAAACAGATTATCTTTATCCATCAGGCATTGCCAGCCCTGTAGCTTATTAATATTTCCATTCCTATGTGTTATTTCCAGATAATGAAACCTGAAATTGACTTCTCTAAAGCAAGTTCAAACACATTACTTACATTTGGTAAAATATTGATTATCTCTTCTCCCATATGGCCGCAATCCCAGTCCATCAGAATGGGATGGAGGTAATAGAGAAGAATTATATTTTCCCCTACATACTCATATGCTGAGGGCACTGAAATTAAAGGTCTATGTTTATGTCATCTAAGATTATCATGTGCTGGGAGCCGTCAGGATGCCCCCTCACTCGGATGACAAAGTCACGAGAGTGAGAAGGAAACTGCAATGTGGATTTTCCTTCGGGGCATCCCAAGGCAAGGCCCCTCCTGGTATTTTTCTTGGGAAGTTCTGTTTATGCTCATCTGTTTATGTTTTAGCTCATCTCAGATCAGTCCCAGTTAGAAAAAATTCATCCTGAGGTAATTCCCTCAGACCTTATTTCCCTCAGAGGATCCTGGAAGGCAGATTCCCTTTCCCGAGGACAAAGGCGGTATAAGGGACATTTAAATAGATTACTATACCTCCTACTAGTTACTAGGGAGTTTACCAAGAGTTCTCTGGGGGTCATGGCAAAGCCACCACCAGAAGGGCTTGTACTTGGGTCACCTTTCCACATCCCACTCCCCCAACCACTCCATGGAAGAGGCTCCCTTCCTTGAAAAAACCAGACTGGAATGGGACTTAGGAATGCTCATAACTGTGGCCAGCATAGTGGGAGACACTGATTGCTTTAGGGTAGTGTAGACATAGGAATTCCTTCTAGTAGTTGTAAGGTTAATAGGGTTTCATTGTTAGAGCAGTGCTGCTAAACCGTCTCTTTGTCTTCTTTTCTCTTTCCTTGTAAAAACCAAAATAGGTTAATAGAATAAAACAGTTTCAAGCTTAAGCCCCTCTTTCTAGCTTCTACATAGTTGCACCTTGTCAGGGAACATTTAGCAGGAGGCTTCCTGTGTGCTGTTTTTCCATGTCCCTTATCAATCTCTGAATATTCAGAGATGAGTGGAGAGGCACACCTTTCCTGGGGACAAAAGAAATGCATACATTCTTAAAGTAAAGTAACCATTTACAGCCTTCTTCCCTCTCGGATATGGAAAGTGAGTTTTTACAACCCCTTCTCTTTGAGATAGATTGTAGCCCTATGTTTCCTGGATAAGTTGCAAGATTTTTATCTTTGCTGAAAAGGCTATCTTGTAAGACAGTGTATATATGCCCACATTATGCTGGATAAAAAGTATGCTAGAGACATTCAAATGGTAAACATACTATTGTTAAGTCTAATTATGCAGAAATCCGACCTTTTGCAAGGAAAATGAGCTTAACGTTAAAGTTGTTGATGGTAGGCAGAAAACAAAAGATTGCATAAAATAGTTATGATGTAATGGGGATGTTTTTTGGCTATAAAACAGTAAACTAACAAAAATTAAGTGAGAGATTTCTCCATCACCTTACAAAACTAACAGCAATAAAGAGAGACTGCTTCATCACCACACATCGGCTCAGCTCAGTTCTTCCGCCGACGCCACTCATTCCTCAAGACCCCCGGACCCCGCTGAGGCAGGACCCCGGCAATCATGGACATACTGAGAAATATAAGTAATGAGATACAATGATAAGATTGGCGTTTCTGGAGCCAGGGAGATGTAATTTGCATTCCAGTTCTCATCCTCACTAGCTCAGTGACCTTAGACCATAAACTGACTCACAGTTTAAGTTTCATCATAAGCAAAATAGGGAAAATGCTGTGATCTGTAAAATTGGAGGAAAAGAGATAATATGCAAAAGTGGGCAACAAAGAACTTAACCCATTGTGGGTGTGTTAAAATGAATGCTCTTATCCCTATATGTCACTGATTGAATAAGCAAGTGAATGGCTCTGTCACCCTAGACATCATGCCCACTCTTCCAGCACATTCTCAATGCACCATCTGGACTTTAACAAAATCCCCAGGAGACTCATATGCACATTGAAGTTTGATATGTGCTGATGATGCCTACATGATGGGATCATTGTGAGGATCAAGTGAAGTGATACAAGTAAAGCAGTTGGAAGCTATTATTTGCTTTCTTTTACATCAAGATATGCCTAAAACTACAAGTTTTTTTCAAGCTTTCTGTAATCTTTCCATTATCCTCTTCTTATTTAATTGTTTCATTTGTTTGTGCTCCACAATAAATCTTTATAACTATTTACGATAATTTTTTTGGGGGGGGGGACTCTTCTCTGTCAGATTCTTAAAGGGCAAAAGAGTGTCTTTTATCTTCTTATGCTCTGGGGCCAGGACAGTGCAAGAATAGCCCTTCAATAAATGTGAGCTGGATAATAATATGCAAATACATATACCTAACAACAACACATTGTGACAGTTCCAAGTGGATGATATGAAGAATACCTACCAGAAAGACTCAAGGAATGCTAACGTGTTTTAAGAAAAGTCCTTAGTAAGGTAAGATCTAGGCTCTTGAATAACATAGATGTTCAAGAGTTTAAGAGGAAGAAGTGATGTAAATTCTATGTACAGGTAGTGATGTGAGTGAAACTTAAAAATGGATTGCAAGTAACAGGTTCACAGGAGCAAGAATCAATATGTATTTCTAGAACGGAAAGTTCTTTGTGAGTTGTGAATTCACATACTGAAGAACCTTAGCTAAAAATGTTGAAAATAGAGAACTTCAGAAAGTTGTTGAGTTGGAAAGTAGTGTGCTTAACACATCTTTTTAGAAAGAGAAATAAAAAGTGTGTAAACTGAATCTACTTTTTAAGTATCTCTCAGGAGTAGGACTAATGCCCACCCAGACTCACATAAACATTCTGTAAGAGGATGTATATGGTGGGGGGATAGGACAGCAATGGCAGAGCTATGTATACTAGCAAATCAGAGAGTCACTTCACTGCTGATATGGTGTCATTTGAATTTTTGCCAGATCTTCAAGAGGAACAAATAGCTGTCAAGTCCCTGTGCTCACTTATGAATTGTTTCAAAGTTTTAAAGTTTTTACTTGTCACAGGTGGTATTGTTTTCTGATTTGCAAGTGCCCTGAAAGGTTATATTAATAATTTCCTGTACAAAACTATAGTGAAGTATGATTGAGCAACTCAAGGACCATCTTTGGTCCTGAATTTGAGATGCTGCGAAACTACTGGATGAATAGTGCAAAAACTGTGTTGGGCTGATGTAAATGGTGTGTGGTCAGCTGGTCTTACTGGCTTATCTGGTGATTCTCTTCCAGATTTATTTTAGTTTGGTACTTTGGTAAATTTTCTAGCTTCTCCAGGCCGTTGATCAGTAGAGCATGCCAAAGAGTTTGTAAATATGATAAGGATATTTTTTTCTGGATTTTTCAGGATGAAGTGAAGGCTTTACAATTTTTCCATTGGAGCTGACTGTGCTAAGAAAGAAATTATAAGAACAATTGATTTGTCCTTAATAGCCTATGTTTCCTTTGTGCTATAGATGAAACAGGAAGAGTCAAAAGGATCAGAACTAAGTCAAATCTCTCTTGAGTTATTCACCTAAACTGCTTACGTCTTTATCCTGATTCTTTTCTGGATTATATTCCTTGCATTCATATATATGTCCTCCCCACTTCCCCCTGCCCCTTATTGTGCAAAAGATGTACAGACTAGACCTGAATATACACAAAGAGTTCAATAATAACTTAATAAATAGTTGATATTCAAAAATGTTGTTAGTAAGGGGGAACTGGTAGTGCTCCTGGTTTTTATGCAAATAAAACAACTGAGTAGCCTGCATTCCATCTTGGACTTTGAGTCCTTGAGGCTATAAATTTTCCTCCCAGATGCTCAGTTTTGCCCATGGAGAGACAGTTTACAAATACAAGTTTCTTGGGAATGAACACAGTGACTGAACCACAGTGATGGACTCTGGGGTAAAGAATAATAACACACATTATTTTTATCTATAATGCAACTGAATAAATTAAAATTAAAAGCTATATCTATTGTGTACACATTGCACACCAGCCATTGTGTGGTAGTTCACTGGCATTTTCTCGTTTATAACTGACAAAACTTTGGTAAATAGGTTAATATCTTTCTCAATTTAGAAAAACCCTGAAATCAGAGGTTATGCAATTCACTTGGATTCAAAGAGCTTAATAAAAATGAATTCTTATTTTAATTTGGATGATTTCTAGTGAATTTTCACAGGCATTCCCATGTACTTCTTAGACTTATTTTTTTCCTAATAAGTGACTTCTAGGATGCTTCCACATATAACATTTTATAATTAAGGAAACGTTTGCCCATAGGCTTTTCTGGATATTTATTTTTGAGAATGATAGTTCATTTGATAAGTCAAAATTGAACTGCAAAGTTCAAGCTGCTTTATCTACTACAGTTAAAGGCCAAAGATATAAGCCTTTGTCAAAGGCAGATCATATATGTACCTGACTTTTATATATATATGTATATATATATATATATATATATATATAATTCCAGGGAGAAGAGTTAATGGGGAAAAGAAGTGGAAATTTGTGTCAGTAGAGAGAAGTGGGTGTTTTAAAACCGGGAAGCAATTCACTTTATTGCCCTATCCTTTCAATCTGTACCCATGGGTAGTCTATATGGGGGTAAGAACGTTGGTGAGGAGGGGAGACTTTGGCATATACTGTGAAATACATGACTGAGAAGAGAAACTATAGAAGTGATTGTCAGAAATTTCTGGATTTATTCTGCTTTTGACAATCTTAAGAGCTTCAGATAAACCATTTAAATTTCCTGCAGCATAGATTTTGTCCTAGCAAATATGCCTTAAAACTTTAAGTTATGAATGGCCTTGGTTTAAAAGGAATATTATAATCAGCCCTCAAGTTGAAGTAGAGAGGCAATGCATGATCTAATGCTGCTGTTTTTCAGTTTATCTTTATTGAGTTCCCACAGGATGCATGGATTCTTAATCTATAATTTATGTAGGTGGAACAATGTCAATTTATTAAGTTCATTTACAAAGCAAATGATAACAGCATCCATATGTTTCAAGAGAAGCATTTAATGTCAGTGTAGACTAGCTAGATGCCACCAAAATAGAAGAGGAAACAGAGAATAGAAAATTTTTCCTTCTTCTGAAAAAGGTTTAATACCAGAATAATCTAGCTTGTTTTTCTAAGCATGGCAGATCAAAAAGACTACAGAAAATCTGTTAGAATCACATGTGCTTAGAAACAATGATAGATGAAGACTTGTTTCCTTGAATGAAGCAAAATGCTGAAGAAAGCAATGCATTCAAAACTTATGTAAGAGAAATAACCTACAAATATCATGTTTGAAAATAATACGATGAAAGATGTACAGGCCCTCTATACCATTGCTATTCAAAGTATGGTTCATGGAGCAGAGCCAGTTCATTATTTCCTCTTTTACTCCTTAGCAGTGGATGTGATTTGTTTAAAAGTATGTAAACCAGTTTGCTTATTGTTGAACTTAATTCATAAGTCACATCTGATGCAAACTATGACCTAGTCATGAATAGTAGTTACTCATATTTTAACCTGAAATCATTACAAAACAAAACTGGTTCTGCATCACAGACACAAAGCCTACAGAACTTTCCTGAATAAATGAAAAAAACATAAATAAGATCAGAGATAAACTATGCTCATGGATTGAAAGATTCAGTATTTTGAAGACATTAATTTCTCTCAGATTAGTATATAAAATTAATTAAATTTCAAGTGGAAAAAATCTTAGATTTTTTTTTGGGGTGTGTAAGTGGGGAGGGAGAGAAAATGACAAAGTGAATCTTAATTTTTATGGGCTAAAAATAATGAATGTAATAAAAAGAAGAAAAAGAAAACTGGAAGATAAAAACTACCAGTTTTCAGTATCTAGTATAAAATATAGTAATTAATATAATATGATACTTAGATGAAAAAAGATAATCTAATAATGGAACAGAATAAATACGCCAGAAACAGATTCCATACACACTGTAGAACAGTGGGAAAAGAGTAATCTTTTCAATAAACGGTGACAAATCAATTGCTTTCAAAGGAAAAAATAAAATTACCTTGACCCTTACTTCAAACCACACAAAATATTAGTCCTAGATCTATAATAAATGTAAAAATAGATCTATAATGAATGTAAAAGTTGCAACAGATGAAAACATAGGTGAACATCTTTATAAACTTAAGGTGAACAAATATTTATTAAACAGAACTCATAAAGTATTAATCACAAAAGAAAAACTTAAAGTTATCTATATTAAACTTGATGTAGACAGTTTTAGTTCTTTAAAACACACCATTAAGAGAGTGTAAAAACAACTCATTCAGAATAGGATAAAACATTTATAGGACATATGTTTAGCAAATAATTCCTCTCCAGGCGACATTTTTTGAAGTCCTAGATATCAACAAGAAAGTGACTGATAATCTAATTGAAAATGTGCAGATAATTAAAATGAATTTTCTGTAAACAATGATATCTAAATGGCAAATAAATTAATGAAAAAGTTCTGAACTTCATTAGTCAGAATGAAAATGCAAATTAAATGTGTAAAATGCCAAGTGTTGGCAAACATCTGGGTAACCTGGAACTTACGTGTAATTGCCAGTGAGAGGATGATGCTAGCAAAACTGTTTGGCTGTATCTGCATATCTAAACATATACATAACCCATGAACAAGGAAATCATTTATTTCAACAAACTGGGCAATAGTAATCTGGGCTTGTCAAAGCCCAAACAGTGGTTACTTTCAGTTCAGTTCAGTTCAGTTCAGTTCAGTCGCTCAGTTGTGTCCGACTCTTTGAGACCCCATGGACTGCAGCACACCAGGCCTCTCTGCCCATCACCAACTCCTAGAGTTTACTCAAACTCATGTCCATTGAGTCGGTGATGCCATCCAACCATTTTATCCTCTGTCGTCTCCTTCTCCTGCCTTCAATCTTTCCCAGCATCGGGGTCTTTTCAAATAAGTGAGCTCTTCACATCAGGTGGCCAAAGTGGTTACTTTGGGGAGAAATAATGACATAAGAGGAGCACCGGGGGAACTTTTAAAATTATTTTTTATATTTTTCAAAAATTTTGGTTACTCTGGGTCTTTGCTTCTGCGTGTGGGCTTTCTCTAACTGTGATGAGTGGAGGCTACTCTCTAGTTGCGATGCATGGCTTCTCATTGTGGTGGTTTCTCATATTGCAGAACACAGACTCTGGGGCACTGAGGCCAGTTGTTGCGGTGTGGAGACTCAGTGTTGGGGGCACATGGGCTTAGTTGCCCCTCAGCATGTGTAATCTTTCCAGACCAAGGATTTGAATCTGTGTTCCCTGCATTGGCAGGCTGAGTGCCAACTGCTGGACCACCAGGGAAGTCCCCAGGGAAACTTTTAAGTGTTGGTAACTATATATCTTGGGGCTTCCCTGGTAAAGAATCTGCCTGCAATGCAGGATTCTGGGTTTGATTCCTAGGTTGGGAAGATCCCTTGGAGAAGGGATAGGCTACCCATTCCAGTACTCTCGTGCTTCCCTGGTAGCTCAAATGGTAAAGAATTGGCCTGCAATGCAGGAGACTTGAGTTCAGTCCCTGGGTTGAGAAGATCCCCTGGAGGAGGGCATGGCAACCCACTCCAGTATTCTTGCCTGGAGAATCCCCATGGCCAGAGGAGCCTGGTTGGCCACAGTCCATGGGGCCGCAAAGAGTCAGATGCAACTGAGCAACTAAGCACAGCACAACTACGTATCTTGATCTGGTTACACAAGTTTGGTTTGAGAACATTCATCCATCTTTGCTATCTTATGTTTACATGTTTTAGAAATTAGTCAATCTATTGATCAAACTCTGTTTAAACACACATACAAGCAGAGAGAGAGAGAGAGACTGAGTTTTCAAATGAAGAGATAGTTGCAGCTTGAAGGAAAAAGTTGAGAAGGTAATAAGTTAAATTTCCAGTTCTGAGGTTTCCTTGAAGTTGTGCTAACTCTCTGAGCTCACTGAATGTGTCATAAAGGTCATATCACTTTTAAAAAGAGAGGTTTGAGCTGATAGATTCACCAATGTGCCAACTACATTTTCAAATAGAAATTTGGTACACTTACCTAGCAATACAGAAAAAAAAAAAAAACAGCAGGGACTCACTGTCAAATATATGAAACATAAAATGGTTCAGCAATTCTAGAATTCCCAGCTTGAATCTTTTTCATCCAAGAAAGTACACTATTTCAAGCCAAGGAAACACTCCAGTTACCATTGTTGCTGGTTTATTACAAGCCAGGGGCAATAGCCTCTAACAGGATCATTGAAAGCCTAAATTGAGGCTCCACTTGTGAAGCAAAATGCTCTAAAGCATGAGTTATTTTTGGTCTTGGTTTAAATGAATATAATACTTAGCTTTCCAGCTGCAGTAAATGGAGGGTGCAGAATAATGCTGTTACCTTAAAGTAATAAGCATGTCAATTTAGTTTGGAATAGGTACCATGATTATACTTCATCATGTCTAAAAATAAAAACCTTTAGAACCCTGTATAGAAAAATCCATGCATGTGCCAGGCTGATGGACACAGTCTTGTGGCTTTATAAATTGCAGAAGATGAAAGAGTGGCTTGCTCAGGGTTAGGAGGTGGTTGGAGGTAGTCTGCTGGAAGGTTTCTGCTTCCACCTTATACCTTCTGGAGTACTTCTCTTGATTAATCAAATTTAACATGCTCTTGTTAGGTATTAGCTTTCCCTGGGATAATGCTGTATATAAGCTATGCACTAACTTATTTTTGGTGTATATGTATACCACCTTTTATAGGAATTTTATAATCATTAATTCAGTTATTTGTTTATTATTTTGATCATTTATTAATCAGTGACTGATATTTACTAATTGCAACATATTAGGGGCTATGGAGATCCACAGATGCTTACAAAATAGCCCTTGCCTTCAAGGAGAATGAATACTAATAAAATTTTCATAAATATAAAAAAAATAGAATGCAATAGGAATTAAGACTGGTAAAGGAGACCAGAAAGACCTTGATGTTGGGAAAAATTGAGGGCAGAAGAAGAAGGGAGAGTACAGAGGATGAGATGGTTGGATGGCATCACAAACTCAAAAGATAGGAGTTTGGGCAAACCCTGGGAGTCAGTGAAGTACAGAGAAGTTTGGCATGCTACAGCTCATGGGGTTGCAAAGAGTTGGACACGACTTAGTGACTGAACAACAACAAAAGGAGACAGAAGCTTCCTTTTAGAGAAATTAAGCAAGAATTTGCAGAAGTCTTTTGCAGAAGTTGACTTCCCTGGTAGCTCGGATAGTAAAGTATCTGCCTACAATATGGGAGACCTGGGTTCAATCCCTGGGTCAGGAAGATCTCCTGGAAAAGGAAAAAGCAGCCCACTCCAGTATTCTTGCCTGGAAAATCCCATGGATGGAGGAGCCTGGTAGGCTACAGTCCATGGGGTCGCAAAGAGTCAGACATGACTGAGTGACTTCACTTTCACTTTACAGAAGTTATGGTTCATGGCCACCAAAAAGAAAATGTTTTGGACAAGCTAGTTAAAAAGAATTAAGTTCTAATTAGAGGGGGAAAGAGAATGAGGGGAAAAAAAAAAGGAAATGAAGAGAACTCACCAGAAAATACATTGTTACATAGTTGGTGAAAAATGTAATCTATATATTCAGCATGAATTTTTTAAAATAGAGGAAACAGGATAAGTACTAACTTCCTATATATTTACCATGATACTTCTTCCCTTTAGAAGACAGAATTTATAAATCTACACCAGAGTAATGAGAGGAGAATTGCATGTCTCTAGAGACACAAAAATTGTGGGTTCAATCCCTGGGTCATGAAGACCGCCTGGAAAAGGAAATGGCAACTCACTCTAGTATTCTTGCTTGGAAAACCCCATGGATAGAGCAGCCTGGAGGGCTACAGTCCATGGGGTTGCAAAGAGTTGCACACGACTGAGTGACTGAGCACAAAAAATACAATGGAATATTATTACAGAATTGTATACAGGAAGTTAATGGGTTAATCTATTTATTCAGAGACATCAGGCTGAGATAGTAACTCTGCAGTTATGTATGGCAAAAAGCAGGACGTTATTTTAGGGACTGAAGAGAGAGGGAGGCTGGTGGGAACATTTATAACTAGTCTCTATCTCTCCTAAGTGCAAAGTCTTCAGGCTCCTCAGTCCTATAGTCTCAATTCTCACCTCTGTAAGGAATCTATACATTCCACTACCACCTTCTCCTTTGTTTCCTATTCATAACTCCCTTTATCACAGTCTGAATTCTAGGCAACCTGGAGAGTTGTTGCTCCCAATATATACCCACACTTGCCCGTTTCCATACATTTTCTCATCCTGTTTCCTACTCCTGCTTCTAATTAATTGTTAAAGCTTGAACAAATCTCAGTCTTTAATAAAAATTACTTTTAATTCAGTATCTATTGCCTGCCTACTCACAAGGCACTGTTCCAGCTGTTGGACACAAGAATGCCCAGCCTCCGGTATATCCCCTGGAGACATGGTAGAATTAATATACATGCGCTTGAATTGTTGAAATGACACTGTTTCGTTTCTGCCTTCCACCTTCTTACTAGTCAGGCCAGAGCTTGCCTCTCAGTGTCCTGATATTGTCTCATCCTCAGCCTCATTTTCAGATGACATTCTGGCTGCAGAGCCTGCCCAGTTGCAGGCGTCATCCGCAGACAGGTGAAATGTCAGCCTGACACCATTATAGACAAGAAAGTTCACGGTTGCTTCTGTATGTTTTGCTGCCCTGGGAAATTGAATTCATTATCAAAAATAATTTTGTTTCTTTCAAAATATCCTACATCGCCATTTTATTTGAGGACTCAGGGCCTCCTGAACACATAGTATGGTGATTCAGAAAGTTCCTGCCTGCCTGCGTTCCTGCCCAACGACTGTTCATTCTTCCCTTTCTTTCTACACACTGTGTTGTTCAGATATTTGGAAATGACAATAACATGATGACTCTAAGCAGCACAATTTAAAATGTACCCAGCTTCAGCGAGAGTCATCTTTGATTAGCAAGAATATATAGTTCATAGATACTCAAAGTCACCTGTAAGGGACACTCAGTTGTGACTCGTTAAAAAAAACAATGTGTCTCTCTATGCTTTAATATCTTGGGGAAAAAATGAAAATGTTAGTTGCTTAATCATATCCGACTCCTTTTGACCCCATGGAGAGTAGCCTGCCAGGCTTCTCTGTCCATGAGTTTCTCCAGGCAAGAATACCGGAATAGGTTGCCATGCCCTCCTCCTGGGGATCTTCCCAACCCACGGAATGAGTCCAGATGTTTAAGTGATTGTGTCAGTGAACTGAGTAGAGCTATATGGAAGGTAGGAGTACAATCATGAATAGATCTTTCACCCTTGGCTATACCCAGCATATAGAATTTGAGAAAATAAGATGAAAGCATAGGAAGAAAAAAATCCAGGATATAAGTTCTTAATTAACTTCCTCTGCCTTCCTTTCTTCCCTCCTGTCTCTTCCCCAACGTCTGCTCTCAGCTTTGTCTCCAGTATTGGCCCCATCCTCACTCATTATTTTCCTTTTCACGGTTTTTCGTGCTTATCATTAAAGAGGCTTGAAAAATGCCTTTGTTACTGCCAGCATTTAGCAGAGTCCCGCTGAGCAAGCCAGCTCCCAAGGGCCTGTCAACACTCTGTCAGCAGCCAGCTTCCTCGCACATTGGCAGTCAGACACATCCTCATGAAATGCAACTCATCCTTGGCTGAATCAGGACATAGAAACAAGCGAGCTGGACAGTGGGGAAGGATCCCTTGTAGGACTCTTAGTTAATGAGTTGAGTCTACAATTCGGATGGCTCTATGTCAGAGTAGAGCCTGTGAAAAAGTGATGGATGGAGTACTGATTAACTCCTTTGGACTGATTGGTTAATTGGCAAAAAACCAAGACTGTGGGGAAAAAAAGTAAGAAATATGGTTTAAAGATATTTTTGGAAAACTAAGCTATTCTCAATTTTGGAAAATACAGCTATAATTATGGTGCAGTAGAACAGAAACAATTTCAGAAATTAGCTTTTCCAGCTATTTTACAGATGGATATACTGAGGAATGCGGGAGCAGGGCATGGCAACCCACTCCAGAATTCTTACATGGAGAAGGCCCGGGACAGAGGAGCCTAGCATGCTGCGTATGGTCCATAGAGTCACAAAGAGTCAGACGTGACTGAAGCAATTTAAAATGCACACATACTGAGGAAGAAAAAGAGGAAGGGGCTTTCCCAACACTGTGCATTTTGTGGCTGAGCTCCTTAACCTGAAATGGTATAACACAGAGGTTTTCAGCCTCAGCACTTGATAATTCTTTGTCTTGGAAGGCTGTCCTGTGTACAGTAGGAGACTCAGCAGCATTTATGTCTTCTATCCTCCTAATGCCCAGAGTCATGCCCTCCAAAGTCATGTTAACCAAAAAATGTCCCTGTGCCACTGTGTGCTTAGTCGCTCAGTTGAGTCTGACTCTGCGACACTATGGACTGCAGGCTGCCAGGCTCCTCTGTCCATGGGATTCTCCAGGCAAGAATACAGGAGTGGGGTGCCATGTCCTACTCCAGCAGAACTTCCAGACCCATAGATTCAACCTGTGTCTCTTGGTTCTCCTGCATTACAAGTGGATTCTTTACCAGCTAAGTCACCAGGGAAGCCCCCAAAGTGTCTCTGTGTATTGTGAAAGGTTTTGGAGGAGAATAATCACCCCCAGTTGACAACCACTGTTCTATAATAGGCTGATGCTGAACCTGTCCTTGAGTAAAGAGTTGATGCAGGACTTCTGTACTCGGTACTGGTCAGGATGTGTCTAAATTTCTCAAAGAGTTTTTCAACTAGGAGGGCTCCAAAGATGGATTATGATGGTGGTTGAGAAGAATGTTTGTCAAGTCACAATTGTGCATTTCACTCCTCTCTAATGGCCAGGCTTTTTTCCCAAGACAAAGCATGAGCATGATGCCCTATGTAGAATCTGTCCTATCTCTGCCAATAATTAATGGACAGGCTGACCTCAGAAATACTATGGCTTCAGGTTCCAGACTACATTAATAAAATGAATATCACAATAAAGTGAGGTAAACAATTTTTGTTTTATTTCTTACTGCACATAAAAGCTATGCTTACATTATATTGTAGTATATTAAATATGAAACAGCATTATGTCTAAAAAAGAATGTACACAGACATTAATTTTAAAAGCTTTACTACTAATAAATACTAGCCATCATCTGAATCTTAGGCAAATCAAAATCTTTTTGCAATAGTAACATCAAAGATCTGTGACTACAGATTATGATAAGAGAAGGATCAGGAAACAGTTTGAAGTACTGTATTACCAAAACATGAGACAGAGACACAAAGTGAACAAATGCTATTAGAAACATGGCACTGGTAGATTTGCCCAATGCAGAGTTGACACAAATCTTTAATTTGTAAAAAATGAAATATCTCTGAAGCACAATAAAGCAAAGCACAATAGTATGAGGCACGCCTGTAGTGCTGAAAACCAGTCCTCACCACTCTGAGTACCAGTTTTCCTCTTGCTAAGTGAGAGTAACTGGGGAGTGCTTCCCACAATTCATCTAGCTTTGATTATGTCACCCATTCATCTTCCAAAAGTAAGAAGTCCGCAGTGGCTTCCAAATCAAGAGTGAGCCTGGTCTCCATGCCCTTCTACATGTCAAGTCCGGAGGACTTTCCGTCTCTGAATTGAGCATACTTTACTGAGAAAGCTTTAGATTTGGTTTCTGTCTAGGGTTCAGCTGAGCTGGAAAGAGAGCTGAAAACTATTGGGTGTCACAGTCATTCACTAAAGCAACAAGCCAAAAATAAAAGTACAAATCAAATCTTTAATCACTTACTGCTTTCATTTTATTTTATACTGATTCATTTCAGTTCAGTGGTATCCGACTCTTTGCAACCCCATGAACCACAGCACACCAGGCCTCCCTGCCCATCACCAACTCCAGGAGTTTACCCAAACCCATGTCCATTGAATCGGTGATGCCATCCAACCACCTTGTCCTCTGTTGTCCCCTTCTCCTCCTGCCCTCAATCTTTCCCAGCATCAGGGTCTTTTCAAATGAATAAGCTCTTCACATCAGGTGGCCAAAGTATTGAAGTTTCAGGTTCAACATCAGACCTTCCAATGAACACCCAGGACTGATCTGCTTTAGGATGCACTTGTTGGATCTCCTTGCAGTCCAAGGGACTCTCAAGAGTCTTCTCCAACACCACAGCTCAAAACCATCAATTTTTCAGCACTCAGCTTTCTTTATAGTCCAACTCTCACATCCATACATGACTATTGGAAAACCCATAACCTTGACTAGATGGACCTTTGTTGGCAAAGTAATGTCTCTGCTTTTTAATATTCTGTCTAGGTTGGTAATAACTTTCCTTCCAAGGAGTTAGCATCTTTTAATTTCATGGCTGCAATTATCATCTGCAGTGATTTTGGAGCCCATAAACATAAAGTCAGCCACTGTTTCCACTGTTTCCCCATCTGTTTACCATGGGACCGGAAGTGATGGGACCGGATGCCATGGTCTTAGTTTTCTGAATGTTGGAGTTTTAAGCCAACTATTTCACTATCCTCTTTCATGTTCATCAAGAGGCTTTTTAGTTCTTCTTCACTTTCTGCCATAAGCATAGTGTCATCTGCATATATGAGGTTATTGACATTTCTCCCTGCAATAATTATACTGATTATTTAGCTTAATTTTCCTCCCAGGCTCTATTAGCTAGAAATAGCAAAACTGTGGACTGTAAATGGTAAGGTAGGAGATCTCTATCTTATTTCTGTTTTTAATAGAAGTAGCTTATTGCACTATTTATGTCAATATTCATTGCTAATGTTTGCAAATTGTTAGCCTGTGAGCTAACTTAACATTTTTACTAGAAAAGGTTGCTGGATTATTTCAAGTCACTTTTCAGTATCTATTGATATAATTTTATGGTTGTTCAATTTTATGTATGGCATTTCATTTATAGCTTTTTCTGATGGTAAACCATGATTGCATTTTTGGAATAAGTCCTCTTAGCTTGATATGTTATGCTTTAATATGCTGTTGGATTTCATTTGAAAATATTTTGTTTAGAATTGTTGCCCCTATATTAGTAAGTTAAACTGAAGTGTAGTTTTTCTTCTTTGCACTATCTCTATTATGTTTTCATTATAAAATTACACTACCATCACAAAATGAATTTGGGAGTTCATCAATTTTTGTGTGGTATGGAATATAATAATACTGAAGTTATTTATTCTTTATGGTTTATGTAATCTCTGTGTTTACTGTCCAAAGATATACCATGGAGTTTTTATAAATCTTATATGTTATTGACTGTAAGAAGCCCCATTATTTCATATACTACTAAGAGAAGCAAAAAAAAATCCCATTATGTTAAGCTTTATTATCATATATGTGGTTTTCATTTTATAATTATTGAAGTAAATTTTTAGCAATACAGGAAAAAAATTTTATCATATATGAATCTCATGCATAAGTGAAAAGAATTTGAATATAAATAATTTGCTAAAATTTATTCTAATCACCCTTCACATTCAGAGCTGACTCTTCTGAATCTTATTTTTTATCTTGTAACATTAATCTCTGTGTTGACTTATTAGCAGAGTTTTTTTATATCCTTTCTTATTTCACTTCTATTTATTTATTTTTCCATTTTTAATTTGCTTGTTCTGTGTAATACTTGGGGCTTTCCTAGTGGCTCAGTAGTAAAGAATCTGCCTGACAATATAGGAGACCCAAGAGATGCAGGTTTGATCCCTGGGTCAGGAGTATATCCTGGAGTATGAACCGGCAACCCACCCCAGTATTCTTGCCTGGGAAATCCCATGAACAGAAGAGCCTGGTGGGCTACAATCCATGAAGTTGCAAAGAATCAGACACAACTGAGCACACACACACACACACATGTGCGCATAATAGAATACTTAGTAAAAGGGCATACTATGCTTGCTTCTTCTAAACTACAAATTTCATCACCATTAATATTTCCTATTATACCTCTTTAACCTGCACTCAGAAAATAATCTCTAATAAGTCATTTTTATTTCTCTATGGTCTTCACATAATAGTCTCTTCCTTGGAATTTGCTTTTAAGCTTAGATTCTCATGAAGACTTTGTCCCTTAATAAGAGGATTTCTGGCTTTAGTCAGGAAGACTTTATTTGGGTGTTATCACCCAAAATCAAATAAATGGAACCCATTTATACCTCTCCTTTTCACCCATGATAGCCAGCACATCCTCGCTTTTTGGTCTTTCTCAGACTCAGGTTCTCACCAAGTAAAAATGAGTTGTCATATTGTCTGAAAAAGAGATCAGGGCTTCCATGAGGGAGGAGTGAATGAAAGCAGAATATTCCATCTCCAGAGACTTGGTGAATTCTGAGATGTGTGACAGATTTTTCCAATCCAGGCTACATCTTCTGTCTTCTTCATGAAAGGGGAAGGTGGGAGACACTGTTTTCTGGAATCCATTTTCCTTCCTACCATCATCATTTGTTGTCTTTTGCCAGCTATCCAGAGTGTCAAGATCTTGCCCATATCAACATGCCATATAATAGAGTTCATTTTATATTTGCCATTCTCCTTAAATCGTGTTGATATCTGGAGATTATAAATTCAACAGTGGAAAGAAATAAATGGGCTTACCTGGTGACTCAGCAGTAAAGAATCTGCCTGCAATATAGGAGTTGCAGGAGATGTGGGTTCCATTACTGGGCTGAGAAGATCCCCTGGAGGAGGACATGGCAACCCACTCCAGTTTGCTTGCCTGCAGAATCCCACAGACAGAGGAGCCTGGTGGACTACTGTCCATAAGGTCACAAAGTGTGGGACATAACTGAAATGACCTAGCACATACACACTCACAAAAAATAAATAAGTCTGAGATGACTATCATCAGAGCTCCTTCTACTCAGAAAATAAATCTTCAGAGCCTTCACTATTTGGGGGAATTGCAAACCCCAGCCTCTTTGTGATATATAGGGAGTGAGAATATTTGGAGACTGCCCCACCTTGCTCTCAGGATCAGCTTCCTATTTCCAGCAACCCCAAACCAGGGTTACCTCATTCACATAGCTCAGAGGGAAAATGGCAAGAGTACTACTCAAGTTCCCTGACACTCAACTTCCTGAGAAGAGGAGGAAGAGTAATGGCCTGGGGAGGTCAGCAGAGGATGGTATTGGCTTACTCCTCAGGAATGTTTTCATGCTCAGAAGTGAGGGACCCGTCTTTAAGCATCCAAACACGTCTGAAATACATTTACCTCTCAGGACATACAGTATCCGCTTGGCAAGTGAATGGGAGTCCTCTTTCCTCTTCTTATCCTAAAGTGCTTTACATCTTCATGCCTCATCTTCCTCCTGCAAACCAGGTCCAAGTCTGTCAAATGAAACAACTGAGAGCTCTTAAGAAAGCACACCTCACAGAGAAAAGAATGAAGAAATTCACCAAAGAACAAGAAAGTCTGACCCCATGTGAACCATGAGTTCACTCTATTGCTTTAAATACAAATCCAGCACGATGAGCTTTCTTCTAACTTTCACCCTTTTCATCCATCTGTCACTGAAAGTGAAGATTGCTCAGTCGTGTTCCACTCTTTGTGACCCCATGGACTGTACAGTCCAAGGAATTCTCCAGGCCAGAATATTGGAGTGGGTAGCCTTTTCCTTCTCCAGGGGATCTTCGCAACCCAGGAATCAAATCAGGATTTCCTGCTTTGCAGGTGGATTCTTAACTGAGCTATCAGGGAAGCTCCATCTGTCATTATTCTCAACCTATTCACTCACTTGCTTTTTCTCTCTAAGTGTAATCAATCTTCTGAGTTCATTGGGTTTCTACCTCAATGGCTGCCTCCACACTTAGTTCAAGCGCCACCTCCCCACTGTCTTGCTTGGTCATTTTCCCTTGAGGCCCTAAATTTCTTCCATTCGATTGTCTGTTGGACAGGTCCTGGCCTCTGCTGGGACAAAGCATTGCTTCTTACTCAGCCTAAGAGAACTTTTATTACCAGAAAGTCTGTGACACCAGAGAGCCAAGAAAGTGACTGGCTCCTCTAAATGTTGGTTTGAGATTAAATAATATGATTTTTTTAAAGTCTTATTCTTAAGATTTTGTCTGTTGCTTCAGAGATATGAAGTTGTGATTTACTCTCCAATTTAATACATACTCTTTTATTACTACCATTTCTATAATGCAATTTTTTTTAAATTAGTTTTGCCATACAATGACATGATATCGCCATGGGTTTACATATGCTCCCCCTCCAGAACCCCCTTCCCTCCTCCCTCCCTCCTCCCTCCCCCCGGGAAATCTCAGTGCACCAGCCCCGAGCATCAATCCTGGGCTGGCGATTGATTATACATATGATAATTAACATGTTTCTATAATGCAATTTTATATGTACAGATATACATGTATATTTAAGACTTTAGCTAAAATTTATTTGGTTGTGCCAAGCTGGGAATTAGAATTTTTTCTCAATTTGTTCTTTAAATATCACTTAGTAGATCACCTTTCCTATCTTATTTCAGTAAGATATAGCTTTTAGAAAGTTATTCTATTGGATAGATTCTATTTATGGATTTTCTATTCTGTTGCACCCATCTATATTTCTATTTTTATGCCCTTACCACATCTTGATTTGTGGTCTTTATCATACTATTTAGCTCTTTGACATTTCTTTTTCTAAATGTACTTTTATAATTATTTGTTAAGTATAAAAATTCCTACTCTGATATTAATATAAAGCTGGTATACTACTAAAGAAATATGCAGTAAAATAAATACTATAATAATCATTTTCCCTATTCAGGAACAAGATTCTCTCTCCTTTTGTTTAGATGGTCTCATAAATAGTATAGCTCAAGACTATAGTTTTCCTCCTAAAGTTTACAGGTCTCTCTCTTTGAGTTTATTCCTAAGTATTTTATATTTTATTTCTGTTACTTTTTATTGAAAATGGAATCTCTTTTCCATGATTCCTTCCCATTTAAGTTCTAGCATTATTTAAGTTCATATTTAATTTTAATTTAAGTTCTTATTTAAGTTCTAACATTATTGATAAGGAGTTTATTTCCTAAAGAAAAAGCAGCTGCTGGGCAAAAGCCCCAAGCAGTGCCTGTCACATAAATAGCAAGGCTAAGGAGAGAACCCAGAGAGCCCACTGCAGCTTTGAACTGAATCTTCGCACCTTAGTATCAGGATTTTAAGGTCCATCAGAGCAATGGTTTTTCCAGCAGTCTTGTACGGATGTGAAAGTTGGACCATAAAGAAGACTGAGTGTCAAAGAGTTAATGCCTTCAAATTGTGATGCTGAAGAAGACTCTAGCGAGTCTCTTGGACAACAAGGAGATCAAACCAGTCAATCCTAAAGGAAGTCAACCCTGAGTATTCATTAGAAGGTCTGATGGTGGAGGTGAAGAATCAATGCTTTGGCCACCTGATACGAAGAGCCATCTCATTGAAAAAGACTCTGATGCTGGGAAAGATTGACGGAAGGAGGAAAAGGAAGAAATAAAGAATGAGATGGTTGGATGGCATCACTGACTCAATGGACATGAGTTTGAGCAAATTCCAGGAAATAGTGAAGGACAGGGAAGCCTGGAGTGCTGCAATCCATGAGGTCACAAAGACAGGACTGAGCAACTGAACAACAACAATCAGAATTCTAACCACCAAGTTCAGGTTTTACTTTTTATTATTTGCAAGTGGTTTGCTGCTAACACGCAGCAACTTTTCTCATGAACAATGCCTCAGCATGCTCATAGCTGGGTGGCACTGGTGACTCTTGCAGGTCTCACCCTTATGACCTCATTTAACCTTATTTACCTTGCAAAGACCCCATCTCCAAACACCCTCACACTGGAGAAGAAGGCTTTGGAGAAGGTCCTCTTTGGGGGACAGAAACATTCTGTTCACAACAGCAGGCATACAGGCTAGCATCAGCCTCTCTCCACCACCCTCTGAATTTTTATTTTTTTTTATGTTCATGACTTTCCCAAGTCAGTCCATCACCCTGAGAGCATAAAAATTCACTCTGCACAGTGATGACAAGTCCATGAAATGGTTAAGATCAGAAAGATCTTAAAGTATGCAGAAGCTACTAAGTAAGGGCTTTGCAGAGGGACTTGCAAACAGAGAGCAGTTTGAGCCTGTAAGGTTGTCTTTTCACTTCCCTCATGCTGCTTAGGACACAGTCTCAGATGCAGAGAAAGAGCTTGTTCTTCTCTCGAGCTGTGATAATTAATGTCCTGTCTGCTAATTACAGAATGAGGGCTTGGCTGGCCTCCCGCTCAGGAAAATTACCTGGCCACCTTCCAAGACTCTTCTAGCATCGCCAAACTAGCATGGTCCTGTAACTGAGGGCAAACCATGCAAAGCAGGCTTGTACCTGATTGCTATTTGCAGGATGCCCACTCTTGGATTACTAGCTCCTTCACAGAAAGGGCCGTGTCTTTCTCTTTAATATCAAGTTACAGTGAAATAAGCCCAGACTTTGATCTCAAACAGTTCGAACCCCCAACTCCAGCAATCAAAAGCTGTGCAATACTAGTCAATTTGATTTATTTCTCTACATCCCAGTACTATATTTTGCAAAGTAGGAAAATTATGTCTAACAAATGAAATAATTTATTTTAAGAGTTTGGTACGTAGCAGCAAAACCACGGCATTGAAAAATGGTTGGAAGCTTCTTATTCCCTTTCTTTTCATCATTTTCATGTTATCTTGTAGAAAATGTGCATGCATATGTGCATTCTCAGTTGTGTCCAACTCTGCAACCCCATGGACTGTAGCCTGATAGGCTCCTCTGCTTGTGAAATTTTCTAGACAAGAGCACAGAGTGGGTTGTCATTTCCTACTCCAGGAGATCTTCACCATCCAGGGATTGAACCCAGATCTCTTGAGTCTCCTGCATTAGCAGGTGATTTCTTTCCCAGGAAGAAAATAGGTATATAGCAAATATTTGTTACTATATTTATATAGTAGAAACCATCACTGTGAACAAAGCTGGTAGAGGTGATGAAATTCCCAGCTGAGCTGTTTCACATCCTAAAAGGTGATGTTTTTGAAGTACTCTACTCAATATGCCAGCAAATTTGGAAAACTCAGCAGTGGCCACAGGACTGGAAAAGGTCAGTTTTCATTCCAGTTCCGGAGAAAGGCAAGCAATGACAAAGAATGTTCAAACTACTGCACAATTGCCCTCATTTCACATGCTAGCAAAGTAATGCCAAAATTCTCCAAGCTAAGCTTCAACAGTATGTGAACAGAGACCTTACAGATGTACAAGCTGGATTCAGAAAAGTCAAAGTAACTAGCGATCATGTTGCCAACATCTGTTGGATCATAGAAAAAGAGAATTCCAGAAAAACTACTGCTTCATTGACTACGCTAAAGCCTTTGACAGTGTGGATCACAGCAAACTGTGGAAAATTCTTAAAGACATGGGAATACCAGACCACCTTACCTGCCTCCTGAGAAACCTGTATGAAGGTCAAGAAGAAACAGAACCGAACATGGAATAGAGTTAGACACAACTGAGCTACTCAACAACAAAATATTTATTGAATGATGAGAACAGAACTGGGACAGGAGGTAGGAATATAACAAAAACTAAATAGAAACTCCAAGATCTCAGTTGTTAAAAACTGTCTTTACTTTTTTCCTATCTACATACTTTGGATACAAGTTAGTTCCCTTTTGGCTAGAAAGCAACATCTAAGAGGCTATACATCCCTTCTCTTTATTTTAAAAGAAGAGATCTTTGGAAAGGATTTGAGATAATTCTGTCCCTCTTTCACCTTCACAATTTCAAAGACACCAAAGGAACTTGTCAGAGAGACCTCATAACAGTACTGGACATGTTTCATGTTTCAGAGATGAAGGGATGCTGAAAGAAATGCAAACTATATTTGTGGAGGACATATTATCATGTTGCTCTCTCTGTTCTAGGCATGGGGAATAAAAGATAAATAAGGATTGGCTCCTGCTGTGTAGAATCTCACAGTTTGCAGGGAGACAGTTAAGAATATAAAATAAATGCAAAATATAAAATGTGCAACGTGCTGTGACAGAGATGCATATAAAGTTCAGGGGCAGCAGAGAGAAGAGAATTATAACAGCCTGGGGCTAGGACGATCCATAGAGGATGCCTCACAGAAGAGACTGCCTTTGAGATAAGCCTGGCTGGATGAAGAGGAACTTATCAGAGAGAGGCAAGTGTATACTTGGGCAAAGGTTCCTTTCATTTAAGAGGGTTTAGGGAATGAGGAAAGATAGGAGGAGGGAGGGTTTTGGGGGTTTTTTTTGGTTTTTTTTTAGAGTAATATTGACTTGACCAACGGTTATTGACCAAACAAAGTTCTATAGTCATTACAAAGGTGCTACTTAGCGTAGGTTTCAGACACTATGCATGTTTTTAGTGTTCTGGATCTTCATGTAGCTCTTTGGCTTCAGAAGCCCTTTGGAACAAGTGGAGAAGATTTCATCTCAAGAGCCCTTTAAAATGGACCTTTCTAAAAGTGATTATGCAAAAATCAAATCCATGACAAGTATCAGTGATTCCACCAAGAAACACACCGTGAGCTCTTGAACTAGTCCTTCAGCTTCTCTGTTCTTCCGGACCACAGGAGAAACTCAGTAAGATTTGCTAAGTCCTTTCCAAGTCCAAGATTCCGTATGAATACATTTAGAATGTGTATAAGCTTGAGGGAGCTTCAGGAATTTGGACTCATTGAAGACAGAACATTTTTGAATTAGTGAAAGCAATAGGGAAAATACTTTTAATAAAGTTTTAATGCTTTCAAGTACTCCAAGGAATTTCAAGAAGGCTAACTGTGTAAGCAAGTGCTTTCATCCGGAGAATAAGCCTGATTTTGAAGCTCAGTTATTTATATTAATATACTGAAAAATTGTCTGAATCTGCTTGGGATGTGCCAGATTCCTCAAGTAAATTAAATCTTTAAAAACAACAGCAATAAATTCATCAACTGAGCTAACTCCATTTTTATAAAAGATCCAAAGAAAAGTTTTTCCCTAAATATTATGGATTTTAAAGTAACAGGTTATTTTTGGATAGTTGTAGACAATATTAGAAAGTCTCACCCAAGAAGTACAGAACAACTGATAGACTTAGTATCTTGTGGAGAAGGTATTCTTGAAAACTCATGCCCCCATCCTAAAGCAGAGCTAGGATTGAGGCTACTCTAAACACTCTAAATTAGCAGTTCATGTTATGACCATGCCTCAGGAACCATTGATGAGTCCTTTCAGTTAAAAAGAATGGAGCAATGGTTGTGTGCTGAATACCATACTAGAAAGGAACAAGAGACTATTTGAGAGAAACATACAAGGATGGGCATCAAATTACAACCCCCATTTGTGGGTTCTGGTCCTGATTCTACCACACATTCACTGCAAGCCCTTGACAGTTTTTCTCCTTCATTGGGTCTTGGTCTTCTCAGATACATGATGAAAGAAGTGGACTCCCACCTCTGCATTGATTCCCATAGCTTCTGGTCAGGAGACTCGAGCAAAATTGCGCTGGATTCATTCTTGCCTTTAAATTCCCAGTGGTAAAATTATTTGGCTTGTCTATGAAGAAATAATATAAAATAATTTATCCATATGCCTGAAGTCAATATTTCTGATAATAGAGATTTTCATGATCTGTCCAATGTCACACAGCAGGTTGTGGCCAGAGCAGAAATCCTGTTCCATTGCTCATTCACCTACCAGGTGGCCTGCTCAGGGACGTCAAGGTGATTGACTGGATCCCACAGAAACCACAGTAGATGAGGCAAAGCTTGCAAAAAGTAGATAGATGAACAAATGATTTGGTTCTGTTTCCTCAACTCTTAACTTTTCTTCTTTTAGTTTTGTTCTATACTTTTGATCTCTCTTGTCTCAACAAACCTAGCTGCAATGTAGACTCAGTTACAGCAGTTTTCCAGAAATAACAATGATAGCTTCTCAATGTGACTGTCCACAGTTCCAGTGACCAAATATCTGCTTCTTTAGTCTTATCCAGGAAGCTGTTGGTGGAAATATATACTATCCCTGATGGGTAAAGAACAGAGAGAGCTCTCATCTCATGAATTTGTGGGAGTTGTGAGCTTTTGGGAGCCATACGTTTTCATGTTGTCAATTTGATTTCTCCCTCAAAAATGGAACATCAGCAGGAATAAGGGAAAAACAGACTATATACTGCTATCAACAAAGAACACAGAGAAAACACAAAAACCCTAGTTTAAAAAATACAACATTATAGAACTAAGTCAGTTTCAAAGTTCTGGAGGTGTATTTATGTTGGATAAAAATAATACAAAAACACCCCTGCCCCAACTCAAACAACAAGTCAAAAATATAGAATAGGAACTGGCTATAACAGTGAAAAGAGAGAAATGTATAGGGAGAGACTGACATAAAAGACCTGATGGAACTTGGAACTAAATGAAGATGGCATATGTAGATATCTATGAAGATAATAATCAACATTTCATAAAGCAAACTTATCCATTTAGTCATTCTTTAGTTATGCATTTACTACATGCCCACTGTGAACCAAGTGCTCTCTTTTTTTCTAGCTGTGTGTGCAAATTTATCAGTTCACAAGGTAGAGAAAATCTGTGCTTTTGAGCTAATGGTGGGTTGAAGACAGCTCTTAAGACAGCTATCAAATCCATAAACAAATAGATCAACAAAGTAATTTCTCATAGTGAAAAATGCAACGACACAACTAAACTTAGTTTAAACAGTGACAACACCAAGTGCTGGCAAAGATACGGAGCATCAGAAATTCTCATTCATTGCTGGTGGAAATGTTCAAAATGGTTCGGCTGATGTGGAAGACAGTTCGACAGCTTCTTAGAAAGCTAAACATAGTCTTACCATATGACCCAGTCATCACACTACTCAGGGTTAACTCAAATGAGTTGAAAACATATGTCCACATAAAAACCTGGACACAAGTGTTTATAGTAGTTTTATTTGTATTTGCTAAAAACGGGGAATGACAAAGTGCCCTTCAAAAGGTTAATGGATAAACAAACTCTGTTGCATTTGTATAATGGTATATTACTCTGAAATGTAAGGAAATAAACTACCAAGCTATGAAAAGGTATAGAATAGCCTTAAATGCATATTACAGAAGAAAGAAAAGTCAGTCTGCAAAGGCTGCATATCATATGACTTCAACTATATGATTTTTGAAAAGGTGAAACCATAGAAATAGTAAAAAGATCAGGGGTTACCAGGGGTTCCAGTGGATGGAGAGATGAACAGGTGGGACACAAATAATTTTAAGGGCAGTAAAACCATTCTACATATTGTAAAAGAGGATATATGGCATTATGCATTGGTCAACATGCACCAAACTGACATTATTTCATCAGTTGTCACAATGTTGGACTCATTTAGCAATGCTTATTCGTGAATAATATGTGGTGTGAATATTGATGATGATGAGCCTTTAAACCTTAATAAAAACTTCTGAAAGCACCCTGGAGTTTTGCTACTATCTATGATTTTTATAGGGAAAGCAAGCCAGTGTGCATTAGAGGAGGAAATATTTAGCTGGGAATCAGGAGACAAAAATTCTTGTCCTGATTCTGACCCTGATTTGATGATTTTGAATAAGTCATTTTCCCATCCTCAACCCCAGTTCCTGAATCAATAAAACAATGGATTGGATCAGGTCATTTCAATGGTATTCTGCAGCTTTATCACGGAATATAAATCATTGATTTCACCACTGCTGAATGAAAATAAAGAAGTGATCAATAGACTCATGAAATTATTACACAGTCAAAATCAGCAAATGTTGTGACGTGTTCAAGGTTATGCAGTGACTTAGTGGCTGACTAGGGACAAGGGCTGAGGTTTCCTCAGTCCTCATGTTGTGTCACTCCACACATCACACTCTTGGAAGATAGTCATTTAATAGTCATCTAAGTAAAAAATGGTGGTGGTTTAGTTGTTAAGTGGTATCCTACTGCTGTGACCCATTGGACTGTAGCCCACCAAGCTCCTTTGTCCTCTGTCCATGGAATTTCCCAGGCAAGAATATTGGAGTAGATTGTCATTTCCTTCTCCAGGGGAACCTTCCCAACCCAGGGGTTGAACCTAGATTTCCTGCATTCCTGGCAGATTCTTTTCTGGCTGAGCCACCACAGAAGCCCAAGTAAGAAATTTAATGATCAAAATGTACTAGCCTCTGATGGATAATCTTCAGATTGGGACATTTTGTAACTGCAGAAACACTTGGATTTCCACCAAAGAATAATACATAGAAATTTCTAGTAAAAAGTAAAATTTAAAAGATAACATGTATTTGATTCTCTCAGCCAGGCATGATGGGAAATAAGGGGACAGAATGGATGAGCACTGACTCTGGTGGCAATGTCACTTTACCCCTCTGTGCTTCAGGTTTTCCACCTGACTAATGGAAATAATGATAATGTGTTTGGTGTCAGGTTATAGGAAGTAAGGATTAGAACGTGGAAGGCACTTAACACAGCAGCCTGGCAAGATCATGCTTAGTAAGTATTAGCTATTACTAACCCAGGTTTGCACATGAGCCTCACAGTGGGGCTATGAGTCCAGGAACTCTCAGCGAAGTAAATAGGAATTCTTTCTCTCCAGAACCTTCTACCCAGTCACTGAAGAACTAGGGTGCATGAAGAAAGCATACAGTTTGCATCCAGAAGATCCAGGTATCAATCCCTTTTCTGCTCTGTCCTCCACTTGTAACACTGAGCACATTACTTCAGTGCTCTGATCCTTGTTTGATTCATCTGTAAAAAGAGTTGACAGTGATAGCTGTCCTACAAGTTGGCTATGAGGATCAAACCCTACGTTTTCTATTACAGTGTCAGTTATTGTTGCCATCACTATTAACCGTCGAACTGGCTTATGGAGTCAGACTTGGTGAAGTGAGGGTGTCCCCTGACCTGGTGGCCATGGAGATGACTCAGTAGAGTAGCCAGTGCCGCTGGGTACAGAGGGTCCCCAGTCACCCAGCACAGTCCCTACCGTGAGAGTGCTCTTCAAAGCACAGGGGAAGGACAGCTCTGTTAGGCAGGGAGAAGGACTCACATAGACAGATGAGTTGTAAGAGATCTTTCAGTGGCTTTAAAGTAGCTCAAACCACCCGGCCTTGATGAAAGACATCTGAGGCTTGTGTGATGGGGCTGCTGCATTCCTGGGGTAGATACTTGAAGATCTATAGACAGTAGCAGGGTCTCCAGTTAGTTGTCTAAGATATAGAGTGATTTTTATGTAAATTTGCCCAAACATCCCTTCATAGAACTCTTCAATGGCATGTAGGGGCTCAAAGGATAAAGACACAGCTCTTTCACAAGGAGTACACTTTTCCAGCATGTTCGAGGCCCTGCCTACCTCTCCCCTTGATCTGGCATCTTCCTTCCCTTACACTCTCCAGACAGTCTGTCTTAGCACTTCCTCCATCACAGCCCGTTTCATGTTCTGCTTTCTCTGAAATGCAATTCTCCCCTCCTGTCCCCTTCTAGGTTCACTCCTGTGTAACCCTGACAACACAGGTGGATCATTACTTTGTTACTAAATTTTCATTTTTTTCTGAGTTATAGAATTGTGGATGATTTGTGGCTTTCTTATTTTTACATTAATGTGTTTATTTTTAAAAATAAATAATACAGTTATTTATTTATTCAATTTTATACAGTAAATATTCATTGTACACCTTTTATGGGACAGCACTATTTTAAAGAGTAAGTATATAGAAAGGGACAAAACAAATATTTGCTTTTATGACACTTATATCCTAGTGGAAGAAACAGACAGCAAACAGTTAAAGGAACTAAAATATCAGGCAGTGGGAATCAAGAATTTAAATACTAATTTATTACTGAAACCAGAAGAGAAAGGTCACTGAACAACTAATGCATTTCGGCTTTCCAGATAGCTCAGCTGATAAAGAATCTGCCTGCTGTGCAGGAGATCCCCGCTGGATTCCTGAGTCAGGAAGATCCCCTGGAGAAGGTATAGGGTACACTCCAGTATCCTTGGGCTCCCCTGAGGCTCAGCTGATAAAGCATCTGCCTGCAATGAAGGAGACCCGGTTTGATCCCTGGGATGGGAAGATCCCCTGGAAGTGGAAAGGCTACCCACGCCAGTATTTTTTTCTGGAGAATTCCATGGACAGAGGAGACTGGTGGGCTACAGTCAGTCCATGGGGTCGCAGAGTCAGACATGACTGAAAAACTTACACTTTCACAACACATTTAAAAGATGGTCATACAAGACAGTTTACTTGAAGTAAGAGTTTTTACAAAGCAGTTCAAAGATCTGAGAAGGTTTATCTTGCCAAAGAAGAAATATGTTGTTGTTTAGTTGCTCAGTCACGTCCAACTCTCTGCAGTCCCATGAACTGTAGCCTGCCAGGTTCCTCTGTCCATAGAAGTCTCCAGGCAAGAATACAGGAGTGGGTTGCTTTCTCCTTCTTCAGGGGATCTTCCTGACCCAATACTAACTGAAGAGTCATCATTTGAAGAAGTAGAAGCCGATTTTTGCAAATCCAAAGAACAGATTTCAAACCATGGGTTCCAAGTTGCAAGGAGACAATATTTGATTCACAATTTAGAATAGTACAGAGATTACAGCTGTTGGAATATATAACACCCTGCCTCAGTAATGGGGGAACTTAGTCATAAATGGAATCAACAGTGGGGGCAAAGCAGTACAAGGAACTCACATGTCTTTTGGACACTCTCCTGGATGATACACCACACTTATTTTCATAAGAGTCTACCCTCGCATCAAGTAAATCCACATCCTGTCACATAAGAATTCGTGGATATGATGAGAAGAGAAAGATGTTGATTAGGTATCCATAATGTTGTATCTTTAACAGTCTTACTCTACAAGTGTTGCACATATATCTAGGATTTATGTGCATTTATTTTAGAATTAACAGCAACAAATGTGTATTTTTCTGTTTCAAATTAAATTATAGTAAAAATCCAGTGCACAGCTGAATTGTTTTTTGTTTTCCTATTAATCAAAGGGGTGTAGAACTACTTTGATTTTCACGAACAATTTAAATGGTTTAGGATTTGCTAAGAATTCTTTTTTTTTTTAAATAAGTAGTGATGTAATATGATTAATGTTTTATTTATTTATTTTTTT